>CAWUFW010000847.1:2990000-3010000 GCA_963921515.1 Calotriton arnoldi | reverse complement strand
CTACTGAAGCTTGTGCTCCTAATCCCCTTCTAAACATAGGATCACTTTCACCAGAAATCTCTAGGGCTGGTTTAAAGCAAACTGATCCAATTATAAAGCTGTATTCTGGAGAGGAGGCTCATTTCCAAACTCCAACAAATACCTTCTCCAGCCTAATATCCTCTCAAGAAGAAGAGACACAGGATGTTCTCCCCCCCCCATCTCAATTCTCAACACTCTATAGGCCTGCACCCACTTAAATTGGTTTCATGGAATGTGGCGGGGGTTAGAAGGAAATTGTGCCTCCCCCACTCGGCAGAGCTCATTAATTCTTATGACATCTGCATCCTACAAGAAACCTGGAGCTTAACGCCAACACATATGCCAGGATATGTGACACTCCACTCTCCAGCAATTGCTTCTAAACAGGGTCGTCCATCGGGTGGACTGCTGATCTGGATCAGTATTGTGCTCAATTGTAGAACTCAAGAGTTACCCACCAACAGCTCAGATATCCTAGCAGTCCAACTGAAGGGCAACACAGGCTTTATTATAGACATTTACAATGTCTATGCTAGAGGCACTAGAGGGGGGGAGGAAATCTGCCACCTTACAAACACGCGACGAACTCCTTGATAAGAGGCGGTCCTTATATCCTTTAATCGTGGGTGGTGACTTTAATGTGACTTTTGAGCCCTTAGATAAGGTCGACATCCACGAAGTTAAAGAGGAAGATAAGTTGTGGTCCGTTCTATCTCTTGTCCTACCCCCAATTAAGAAATGGTCACAACCAGCCATACAATTAAATGCATTGGCTTTAGAACATAGGATGAGAGCTACTAATGAGAGAACAAACTCAGACAGAGGAGGAGAGATGACCTTCATTGGTTCGACTGGAACGAGCCGCATTGACTACATTCTAGTGGATCTCAGGCAGTGGTCAACCCTAATTGATATGTCTGTAGTCAAAAGCAGTGATAGTGATCATAATCCACCAAGTTTGGGTTTAGTATCCCCTTGGGGCAAACCACCAAGTGCTCCCAAGAACCAAATGATTTCCAAAGAGCTACTACCTACCAATGACAAACGCCGTCTTAAATGTTCCATGGGCCTGGGGGACGATAACAAACTTAGTACCATCAAGCAGGATCTAATAGCTCACTTGACTGAGACTCGAACATACCTAGACGCTATGAGGGTCAGGGGGGAATTAGTGAGTTGCACACCTCGTACTTTGAACAACTAGCCATGCACTTTGTCTACTCTCATTGCTTTAAATACAGACCGGGAAAACAAAACAGAATTCCTGGTATACACGTGAGTGTAGATTACTAAGGCACCAACTTGCCAAGGCAGTCGTAACAAAGAATATTGCCACCGTGTGAGAGTTAAGAAGGTCAACACAATAGAGAGGAGGGACTGGGAGCTAATTAGAAAGAAGTATAGGTCCTGTACCAATGCTCCCGAGAACAACTTGTAAACCTAGAGTGGTATCAGTTCCTAAGTGAATAGAAGTAAGAAAAAAGAATAATTGGCCACCCTATTAGGGGAATGGTCAAACTAAAGTTTGTCTCCAAAAGAGAGTGAAGTGCACATGAGTGGGGAAGATGTCTCCTTTCTGTTCTTGTGCCCTCACACACCCTTACGAGTGTAAAGCATCATCATTGGGCTATGCTCCTCGTGGGGGTGGTGCTGCACACCCACATGCACAATTGCGGCATCTCCTGAAAAGATCTCCAACAGAGAGCCCTCTTGTAGGGCCCGTGATGGACTGCAGCGCCACCCCCACGAGGAGCATAGCCCGATTATGCTTTACACTCGTAAGGGTGTGTGAGGGCACAAGAACAGAAAGGAGACATCTTCCCCACTCACGTGCACTTCACTCTCTTTTGGAGACAAGCTTTAGTTTGACCATTCCCCTAATAGGGTGGCCAATTCTTTATTCTTACTTCTATTCACTTAGGAACTGATACCACTCTAGGTTTATAAGAGTTAAGAAGGTCCCACAAATTGGCTATAGCTAGAGCAAAAAGGAACTGGGATGAGAACAAATGGAGGCAAATTGGAAAGGCATGCTCCCACAAAGATCTTAAACATTTTTAATCCCTTGTTGGGAGGGGGAATCTGGAAAACGGACATTGCTAGCCAATAACATCATAGCTATCGTTTGGCAAGAGCACTTTGGTGCTCTATACACCATTCCTAACTGTTCTACCACACGGACTCCCCCTTTGATCCATACCTAACTAAAACCAAGGTTCTCTTTACCAAGAGTGAAATTGTGACCTCAATTGAGTCCATTGTTTCGGCAAAAGCCCCAGGTCCCAATGGAATTCCCGGAGATCTATTACGTCATGACAAAGACAACTTGTCTGATTACATACTGTCACGCTCTAATGCTATTGCAGGGGGTGCCCCAATCCCTGACTCATGGAAGGGAGCAGAAGTTATTCCCGTCTTTAAAAAAGGCGATAGGAACTATCCGAATAACTATAGGCCCATTAGCCTCATCGACTGCATTCAGAAGGTATTCTGCCGTACCCTTCTGTTGAGGATTCAGGAGTAGATAATCGACAACCTACTGTGTCCTTACCAAGCGGGGTTCCGGCAGAAAACAAGAATAATAGACCAGGTTTTCCAATTCATCCTTCTATGTTGGAAGGTGGTGATTTTAGGCAAGGGGAGCCTCTATGTTGCTTTTATAGACCTGAAGTCCGCTTTCAACCTTGTCCCTCGTAATACGCTCTGGCAGGTACTAAAAGATATGTGGATGAAATTTGAAATCTTGATATTAGTTGTTCACCTCCATGAGGACAACTATGCCAGGGTGCAATGGGGCGACCAGGGCCAAGTCATTGATGCCATTAAATTCAAAAGGGGTGTCCGCCAAGGTTGTGTCCTGGCCCCAAACTTATTTTTTCTATATATCAACCAAGTAGTTGACCACCTATCCAGGTCTCCAGCAGATGCGCCAATGCTAGGGTAGGAGAAAATCGTAACACTCCTATTTGCGGATGATACCCTCCTTTTCTCAAAAACACCTGGGGGCCGCCAGATATCACTGAACCAATTTAAAGCTTTCTGCCATATGAGAGGCCTAGAAATTTACACAACCAAGACAAAGTTCATGATGCTGAACCCCCATAAGTCATATAAAGGGCTCCTAACCCTAAACAACATTCCATTAGAGAGGGTAAACCGTTTTGAATATCTGGGTATCAAATTATCCGAAGATATGTCCTGGAAGCCACACCTAACTAAGGCAAATTTGAAATTCAAGCAAATAGTTGGGGCCTTTTGGAAGGAACATTGCTGTTCGCATACCAAACCTGTTGCACCTGCCCTAGAGATTTATAAAAGTAAGGTTGTGAACTGCACCCTATATGGGGCCAAGCTGTGGGGCTTCGAAAGATTGGTCGACCTAACTGTGTCGAAGAATACGTTTTTAAGGAACTTATTGTCACTTCCTCCGAGCACACCACTATATCCTCTTAAACTGGACATTGGCTCCAAATCCATTATAGATCTAGCAAAGCACCGCCCGCTGCTTTTCTGGCAGACATTAGTATCGACCCCTGAACTGTCTTCCTATGCTTCAGCTTTTGACCAAGTTTGTACTTTGGATGTATTTAAGAAGATGGGTTGGATCAGAAACATTAAATGCCTACTTGAAAGTATTGGGGTAAAGGGCCAGTGGGATGGCACTAATTGCCTAGGGCCGCCCCCAAAGAAGCAAGTAAAAGCTATGTACTGGGACTGGGTAGCCCAGAACGAAATTAGGAATTGTAAGATGGGCAGGTTAACTGTGGAATTTGTTGATTTTAAATCGTTCGTTCATTGGAAGGCTACCTTGACCTAATTCAGCTACCAACAGGTAGGAAGTTATACGTTCACTTTAGCCTTGGCACACTCCCCTAGAGCTCCTTTACAAGCTCCTTGTCGTGCAACACAGCCCAGTGTAAGGGCTTCCCATGCTGCTCTGCTTCTAATGAATCATCCGCCCTTGTCCTTTTAGCTTGCCAAGCTTATTCCCGCCCAAGAAGAAGGTGGTCCACGCTGATTTGTAAACCGCTGGGAGCTAGAGAACATGGTGTGGCCTTACACATTCTAAAATCCGATGCAAGACCATTGTTTGCCTGTGCACTTGCAAAACTTTTAGGCCAAATGTGGGTAATTTGAAGGAAGGCCCAAAAGCTAAATTTACCATCTCATTTACCAGGTCCTATTGGGTCTGCCGAACGCCAAAGGCAGGGAATCTTCATATGTGTATGAATAGATTAGATAATATAGTGGGCCCCGTTGCCATGGATACTACGTCCTTATGTTTTTAATCCCTTAATTAAATGTGAAGTTTTCCAATCTGTATAGTTTTTTTGTTGCTTTTTGTATATATTCTTCTTATTAACAGTAAAAGAATTATCTACAGTTCAACTATAAATGAAAAACGATAGGGAGGGGTGTAATCTCGTGGGGTGTTGATATCAGACATTTGCTAAAAAAAATCTTCTGATTGTTACACATATATCGTCCAGTTTCTCTGACTGAATCACAAGAGTGGCATGATATTTAACATTTCGCTTGCAAGCGTAATCATGGATCCAGTTGATGCATATCAGCAAGCTCGAGAAAAAGAATAAAAACCCCCATTTAAGGAGGGGAGGAGGAAGGTGAGGATAGGCCTAGCATAGTAGACATGCTAGTGGGTAGGTGGTAGGTGGTGGGCGGTGTACAGGGGGTACCTGACTAGCATTAGGGTGCCCGTCTTCCAGTGTGAAAGCATAGCCGTCTTCGAAAAGTTGCAACGCCCTAAGCTTGGGTGGATTGAAGCAAGTGTACTCCAATTTATAAAAATGGTGTAACAATGGCTGCCATATAGTTGTGAATCTATTTGCTGTGAGAGTGATGCGGGCCGTAAGGAGTTCCACGGCCATTGTGTGCCAGAGACGGGTAAACCATATGGCAATGGAGGGGGAGGAGAGTGTATCAGTTTTTTTTCCAATATAATGCTATAACCTGTTTGGCCGCACCAAGCATGTGCAGTATTATACGCCAATCAGCTTGGGTCATGGCGAGGAGAGTCGTGGGTTTGAGCCCCAGAATGGTGACCACTGGATTTTTGGGTATAGGAAATCCAACAACATCCTTAATATGGCTAAGGATCTCCTTCCAATAGGTGGCCAGCAGCTGGCAGTGCCACCATATGTGTAGGAAATCCCCGACTGCACTGTTACATCTCCAACAATTGGGCGTGGTGTTGGGGAACATTTTGTGTAGTCGCTGGGGGGTATAGTACCATTGAGTCATGACTTTGTATGCCGTCTCTTGTTGTGCTATGCCTCTATAAGTGGTAGGGATATCCCGCCACAATTGTTCCCACTGTTTCGAAGAGATTTCAGTATCACTATGTAATTGCCTGTGTGTTTGGTAGTTATGGGAGTTGCTCAGGGCGGAATGTTGTAAGACATCGTAGGTCCGGGAAATTAAGCCCCTGGATCCGTCATAGGATCGTACTAGTGTTTCAAACGGGGTAAGGGGCCGGGTCGCCCCCTGAGTGTTAGGGTGTGCGTGCAGCCAGTGCCGTATTTGGAGATATTGCAGTCGGGCACGCTCCGGGATACGAAATTCCCTTTTGCATTGTTCGAAAGATTTGAATTGATCGCCCTCAAAAAGGTCTTGAATTACCCGGCAGTCCCCTTCTGACAACGCCTGGAAGGAGTGTGGTTGTAACGCTGGTGGGAAGTTTGGATTGCGCGCCAGGGGAGTATTAGGGGATGGGAAGGAAGTTAATCCCTTGGGGATCGCAATTTTGTCCCAAATTCCCAGCACTGTTTGTGTGGGTGTAGCTAAGTATGCGCTGCGCGGTCTAGAGCCTGGCGGAAGCCATGCTAAATCCCATATGAGTCTGCAAGCGACTGCCCTAACCATATGGCACCAGTGCTTTTCACTCTCGCGGACCGTCCATTCAGAAATATACCGTAGGTGTGCCGCCCAGTAGTATTCTAAGATGTTGGGGGCAAGCTAATCCCCCCCCTCTATCACGGGGCAGCATGAGAAGTTTGTTTGAGAAGCGTGGGCGCTTGCCCCCCCCCCCCTCCAGATGAAGCTCGTTAGATCCCGCTGTAGATTCAATATGTGTGATTGCGGTATAGATGTAGGCAGTGTTTGGAATAAATATAAATTTTTTGGTAGCACTTTCATTTTGACTGCGTTTAACCTGCCTAACCATGATATCGGTAGGGCTCTCCATATTCGTAAGTCTTCACGGATTGCTTTTCTATTGTCCTGCCAGTTCGCCTGGGTCCATGTGCTCACCGTGGGGGTTAGGTTGAGTCCAAGATATCGGATTGAATGGGTAGCCCATTGTAAAGGTGTAAGAGATTGGAGTTCTGGCAGTTCCGCCGCAGGGATAGTGAGATTCAACGCCCAGGACTTAGCGAAATTTATCATAAGGCCCGAAGCTGCCTCAAATTGCTGCAGGAGTGCGAGGAGGGCAGGAAGTGAGGTGCGTGGCTTTGATAAAGTAAGCAATAGGTCGTCCGTGAACAGAGCTATTTTATGTTCCTTTCCCCCGAAGGGGGCACCACTAATATCGTCTGCTTGCTGTACTGCCATGGCTAGTGGTTCTACCACAAAGGCAAAAAGCAAGGGGAGAGGGGGCAGCCCTGCCTAGTGCCCCTATGTATGTGTATCGGATTTGTGAGTTGCCCATTAACTCCTAACCTGACCTTGTGGGGAGACATAAGATGTCATCCTAGAGATCATGATGGGGCCCAACCCAATTATTTTGCAAAACAGCTCTTAAAAAACTCCATTCCACTTGGTCAAAGGCCTTTTCCGCATCTAATGATATTAGACAGGCCGGAATGCTCCAGTGGCGTGCCTTCTCTACTAGGTGCGCTATTCGCTTAACGTTGTCTGCGCCCTGGCGGTGTCGGATAAACCCCACCTGATCCGGGCCTATAAGTCCCGGTAACTGTGGTCCTATGTGGTTGGATAGGATCTTTGTAAATATTTTAAGGTCTGTGTTAAGGAGCGCGATGGGGCGGTAGGAGGAGCATTGGGTTTGGTCTTTGCAAGGTTTGGGGATAAGTGCGATCTCTGCCATGTTCATTGTAGGTGTCGGGCCCGTTGTTTCTGTGAATGAGTTAAAAAGGATTTTAGAGTTGTCAGGAAGATGTGGTAAAAGTGGACTGGCAATCCATCTGGTCCCGGCATTTTGCCTCTCGGTAGTCCTTTTAGAGCCCTTTTTATCTCTTCTAGTGTAATGGGATCTTCAAGGAGTTGCGAGTGCTGTGTATCTAATGGGGTCCATGAGCAGTTGTCTAGGACTGTCTGTATCTGTGTTGGGTGGGGAGTGTCTTGGGTGTACAGGTCTGTATAGTATGTTTGAAAGGCTGCCAACTTATCTTTTGCCGCTGTGGCCCAAGTGTTATTTGCATTTTTTATTTTGGAAATGTGCGCTTTCGCTGCCTTTTGTCTCAAGTCGGCACACCAGAGTTGCTCCCACTTTATCCCCTCTGTCATAGTATTTTTGTTTTAAAGTCCGCAGCACCCGCTCTGCTTTATTGGTTCTAAGGGCCCTTAATTGTCCCCGGAGGATGGCCAGGCGTCGTTTGTGGACATGTGAACGGGCTTCCTGATCGACCCTCTCCAGAGATTTTATGTCGCTAGTAAGTTTATTTTCTACCAATCTGGATTCACGGGTACGCGCTATCGCGATCAATGTGATTACTCCCCTAATAGTTGCCTTAAAGGCGTCCCACACTATTGGGTGGGGTGTTTCGGGTATGTCTGTTTCGAAATACGTTGGGATAGCCTTTTTGATTTCCGCCAGGTCTACCGGGTCGAGCAAGACGTATGGGGGGAGTCGCCAGCGGGGCGTAGGTCGTGTGGAGTCGGCAAAGGTACGCAGCATCAATTCTACGTGGGCGTGGTCTGAGATTGAAATATCTGACATGAAGACAGTAGTCACATCTCGCACTAAGGAGTGAGAGACGAATATTTGATCTATTCGGGAGTAAGAACGGTGTACGTGTGAGTAGTAAGAGTATCCGCGCGCGTCAGGGGAGTAGTATCGCCATGTGTCGATCAGGCCTAGATTGTCGAACGTGCGCTTTAGTGCTGCCGACATGGCCCCCGTTCCTTGATATGAGTTAATGCTACGATCATGCTCCGCGCTCCAACCCAGATTCAAGTTCCCCTCCAAAAATAAGCGGGTGATCTGTGTGTTGTATCTGCTCTTTCAGCAGGTTTCGAAGGAAGAGGTCCTGCGCCTGATTGGGCGCATAAACATTGAAAAGGGTAAGTGTTCGCGTCCCCAATTGAACTTCTAGCTTTATGAATCTGCCCTCTCCACCCGCGCTGCGCCCCTGTTGATTAGAGCCTTTCACAGGATTGCCACGCCAGCCGTTTTCGTTGGTGAGGATGACCAGCATTGTGTAGGGTATTTGGGGTGGGCCATGCGTTGGGTTGTCTGCTTTGAGGAGATGTCTCTTGCAGAAATATTATGTCCGGGTCTTGAAGCAATAGATAGCGCCAAATTTGTCGACGTTTTGCGGGGGCATTGAGACCCTTCACATTTAGGGAGAGGATCTTCAGGTGGGGGTCAGAGGTCATTGTCTGTGTGTGCTACAGTGTTGTGCGAGTCCGTATTATGTTGGAGAGAGTGTTCCATGGACCTGACATATGACTCGGCCCTGTCGGGATAGCTTCTAGCGCATCGGCCGAAGAGAGTCCCTTCCGTACCCAAGGAGTTGTATGGGAGTGTGTCCCTGTGATTCAGCTGACGAGGTGTAGAAGCCTGGCTACCCAGAGTGTAACATCACATTGGCCCTCCAATGCGTAAGGGGGAAAAGGAAAGGGAGATTAAAGATAATAGAAGGAAAGAGAAGAAAACAACAACAATTAGGGGCCAGCAAGGTCTATTCCAGTCTCGGGAGGGGCAGAGCGCAATTGCTCGTGCCATTCCAGAGGTGTCACTCTCATTGGAATAGAGTTCAAGGAGGGGGTCCTGCGGATCAGGGTCCATTTCTGTCCGGGAGTTTCATCCGCCCGGCCGCCAAGCCAATGTCTGGCGGGGGGGGAGGGGTCATCCGTTCAGAGTGTAAAGAGATGTATGCAGAGGGGCATCCACCTGAAGAGGCCAAAGTCGGCCAGATTCTTCAGTCCGCATTGCCATCATTCAGTTGCTTCTTGCATGGGGGCTGGTGTCGCCCCTTCATCCATGGAGCGGAGGTGTTTTATAATATCTTGCTTGGCTCTAGCGGAGGCCCGGCCCCCATTCCTGGTCCCCCTACATTGTTTGAGGACCTCAGCCCATTCGGGGCGAGCGGGCTGCCTGTCTGGTCGCTGAGAAGCAGGCACGTCTGAAATCTCGGGAGAGCCTGGGATTTGGCTTCCTGGATGGTCCATCGTTTGTTCTCCAAAGAGAAGGGCAAAAGGGTGACCCCCATTGATATCTGATGCCAAGTTCTCAAAGCTTTTCTGTAATTGGTTTAAAGTCTACCCATCTTGAGCGTCACCGGGGAGAGATCCTGAAAAAGTTGGATGGTGTAGTCCTTGTATGTCAATTCAGTTTTGCTCCGAGAGGCCTGTAGTATGGCTTCCTTTTCTGTGAAAAAGTGAACCCTGGTTAAGATATCCAGGACCAACTCAGGGCGACCCGGGGGAGTCTGGACCCTGTGTGCTCTTATCTAATGCTGGCGGGGAGGTTTCTTCGCCCCTGGTGTCTTGTAGCAGCTCGGCGACGAAGGTCATGTCCGATCCCTCCGTACTCTTGGGGACACCTCTGATCCGCAAGTTGTTTCGCCGGCTTCTGTTTTCTAAGTCTTCTTGCTTCATCTGTAGCTTGATATGTTGTTCCTCTAGGGCTGACGGGCGCTGCCAGAGCTGTTCCTGATCTTCTGTACCATTATCTAAGGTTCGCTCCAGGTCGTCAACTCTTTCCCCTATCTCTGTGATGTCCTTCTTCATCTCCTTGAGACATATCTTGACGTCTGCTTTAAGAGAGCCAATTTCCGTTTTAATTTCCTGAAGGAAATTGGTCATGAAGGCCTGGGTGGGCTCAGATACTTCCTCCAGATTCGACGCCATAGGGGCTGCTGTAACGGCGCTTTTTTTTTTTTTTCCACTGGGACGTCACAGGATTGCTTTTAGCGGGGTCTACAGCAGTGCCTTTTCCTGTCTTGGTGCGTGACATAGTCCACAAGCGGGGTCTATCTCAACGGTTAACCCTGTGTTGGGGAGGGCAGTTGCTATGTGGTTGTATGTTTCACCAATTTAGATTTTCTTTTTAAGCCTGGTGGTCGTATGAAGGGGGAGGGACCCAAGCTTCCAACGATTGGGAAGGCGATGGGGTCTTACGTTGGCGCACGGCCCAGGGTCTGTCTCACTCCACTGAAGCTTTAAAGGAGGGGGTCACTCACCCGGAGGCCCAGCAGCGGCACTGGGGAGACTGTATCTGCAAAGTTGCAGCGGCTCTGTTTCTATTGAGGAGGGATGCTCACCAGCCTCTGCGCGTCACAAGCAGTCTGACACTTGCTGGGGTCGCTGCATAAATGTCAACTAAAATTTGTTTGCAAAAGGTCAGTGCCTTACAGTGTGAGGGGCTCCATGTCTGTGCTGCTTCGCCCCCTATGCCAGCCGCTAGTGTCCCCAGGTGACGCTCGCTGGGCACTTATTAGGACCCTCGGGCCCCCTCCACCTTGAGGTGAATTGGGTGCGCGGCCCGTGGGAATTGCCTCTACGCCCGGGCCGGAGATGCCTGTTAAAGCCACCTCGCCTCTGCTCCTCAGATTGCAGCCAGGATCGAGGGTGTCCCACCTGCAGATAAGGCAGCCTCCATAGGGCCCAAGTTGGTTGGCGAAGAAAAGGGCCCCTGCACTGGAGTCGGGGAGAAGGGGGGGGAGGGCGATCTCTATCACGCAGTAGGTCCCCGCCAGCTCCAGCACCATGCAAATCGGTGTCCATAGCGCCGCAGCGGCAGGTCGTCTGGTCACAGTCCCTGCAGCACCCCTCTCAGCCTCCTCTACGTACAGTATAGCGGCACGCAGGTGCTCCACGAGCGAGCCAACCTCCACAGGGCCCAAGTGCTCAGGGCGGGGAGCGGGAGCCCCCGCGCCAGGAAAAGAGAGGAAAGGCAAAGGCAAGGGACGCTCCCCATCCCGCAGTCGCTCTCCCCCAGCGTAGTCACCCCGCAGGCCGCTGCCCACAGTGCCGCATCAGCTGATCTCCGGGTTGCGGCTCCAGAAGTGATTCGCCCGGCCTCTACCACGCCCAAGATGGCGACCCGTGATTGCTCTCAGGGCGGTCACCAGAGAGCCGAGCCCGGCCGTGCTCACAAGTCTATGGGGACGTCCAGTGAAGTGCCATTCTCTGCAAGGTCAGGCCCCTCTGATAGTCTGCCGATCACCCCGGGGGGACCGCCGGGATCTTCGTCTGCGGTCTGCGAGGAACCCAAGATGGAGGCCGCGGTTCGAGTCGCAGGTAGAACGGGCTCAGCGGTGTTAGTGGGAGGCGGTAGCACTAAACAATCTATGCTACCAATTCCGCATCGGCCCGGCTGCATATGGGACTGTCTGGAGTGGCCCCCTCCACCGCGGTGCCCGTTAAATTGCTCTGCGAAGTGGCGGCGGCACCGAACGTCCCGGACACGTCCTACTCCATACGCCGCTAGACCACGCCCCCATCTGTATAGTTTTTATATGGTGCATATCTTTGTGTAATACATTTTATGAACTGACTTAATATTATCGTTAACTTTTTTTTAAAAACAGGAATCTTTTTATGTATCTTTGCAAGAAATTTATTTAACACACTCTGCACTTTTATGGTCAGGTGACCGAAATAAACTTTTTATTGGTATAATAGTTATCACAGTAAGTCAAAATATAACTGCCCCCATACACTTTTGATTCTCAATAGATTATTGTACAGAATTACGCCCTGTATGGGCAGTGTTGGATTCCAATTAGCCATTCAATTTACTGAAAACAATTTCAAGAAAAACTGCCGGCTCCGCCGAGAACCAACGCAGCCCGGATAACGTTGGCAGGGGATTCAAAGAGGGGCTGCATCGGCGATAGTATTTGGCTACTGTGCACGAAGATGCCACCGGGACTCGGAGAACCGGAGGGGAATGAGTCTGAGGACACTGGACCAGCCGAGGAACCGCCCTTGTAAGTGTCAAAGTGTTTGTAGCGCATGGCGTTTCTACCGTTTTCACGGCAGTGACGTTAAGGAGTTATAACGAAATCTAAAGAAATTAAGAACTGATGCACGTTATATTATTTTGTATATAATCGTACCACCATTTTGAAGATCAACATGTACAGATCAGAGAGATTGGAAGCAGCCGCTATTTTTACAGTGGAGGCTAATGACAGGAGTAAGAAATTCTTGGGGGGGGGGGGGCGGGGGTTACAAACACCCCAGGCAACCTGAAGGGGTTCCAGGCCTTAGAAAAGACCTATGAATAGGAAGTGAGAAAATGGTGGGAAGCTACCTCATTGTGAAGATATTTGGAAGCCAACGGGATCCCTAGAGGTCTCAGGATCTACTTGGTGCTATCTTAGGAAAACCCTGATCCCAATTTGCTACAGGAATGGGCTGAATATACGGCAGCTTCGGTCAAAGGGATGGTAGAGATCCTAATCAAGTATGCGATAAGTGACAGAACTAAACTTCTGGAGGAGATTAAACGCCTGGTGGAGCTGATCTCACAAGACTTGGCAATAGAAACAGAGGAAATACTACCACAACAGATGAAGTCACGTCTAGTACAGTATGAGGAGAGTATTAGACAACGCAAACATAAATTTGCTACAGATCAACAAGATTACAGCCCGGAAGAGTCCTAACCTTTGCAAGGAAATTTGATTTACCAAGGAAAACAGTACAAGAGACTAGTAATAAAACAACAGCAATTGGGATGAGAGATGCATCTGAATCGGAAACCGAAACAGACCAGTCAGAAGGAGCAGGCGCTTCGACAGCGTCGAATATTGGATGAGTGGTAAATCTTCCAAGGGAATACTAAATCCTACAAGAATCATGGCGCAAGTACCCTCAAAAAACAAAACCTCAGGAACAAGAGGGAGAAAGACGAGAAGAAGCAGCAAAAGGAACAAAGCAACCTGGACAGCAAAGGGTAACCAGGAGCAAAAGAGGATCGTATCCCTCTCGATATCAGATCTCCCAGTAGTGAATTTATCGGACTGGATATTATCTAATGAAAAGCAAGTATTACGTAGAGGACTCACTTTTTGGCCAACGAGTAGATGGGACTATGCACAAACTAGAATTTATGTCTATAAACAAATAATGGTGATAGTGGTCAAACAACAAAGCTCGCTCATCAGATTCAGGCAAAATGTAAAAATGCAATCGAAAGAACTATGTAACGTGTGCTCAAATGGACAAACACCGTCCCCAATCTCGTGTTTAGCAAATATCAGAAAGAAACTTTCGAAAACTCATAACATAATAAAAATTTCCTGAGCACTACAAAATTTGAGTCTCCGGGTCCGTCAGTCCGACAGGTCCAATAATCGTCATCCAAGGAACAAAAGAATGAGATTCAATGAATAAGAGTCCAAAGTATGAAGACATTGTGTAGACCTGAAAGTCCAAAAATGTTTATTTCTTTAAGCATTCAATTTGACTGAAATCTAAAACTGAGACAGCCGACACGTGTGTTTGACGACTTTTTCAAGGCTGTAGGTTTGAGAAATGCATATTTTTAAAACCACTATACAAATTTAATTATTTGTTAGTCAGTGTATATATAATTTTGACAAAAAGGAATCTACAAACCAAACACTAGCTTATAGAACCATATTCCAACTACAAATGAATTAAAAGATCAAAAAAAGGAGAAAGTGATCTTAGAAAAGACTGAAGGATGGAAATCTTTATTTTCAAGTGTAATGGTGATCGTAATAAAGAAATAAGAAAAAGGAAAGAGAACCAAACCTAGAGTTTAATCCCAGAGAAACCATCACAGTTCAGAGTGCAAAAAAACACCCAATTATGTGTTGACCTAAAATGGACCTATAAGTAATAAATATGTCCCAAGTGTTAGACCATAAAAAATAAGTATAACTACCTCAAGAATTCATCCGGAGACAAGTATGCTCCAGAATGCGTCTCGCTGCGGAAATGCTATTTGCTCACGTGTACCTCGGAGCCCCGAGGACAGGAATCAATTGATCTTGGACCTTTTTTTATATCAAATAGTTCGCTGAAGGGATCCAGTAGTATAAAAAAATTGATATACTGTTGTGCTGAGAGAGAAAACGAGCATAAATGTTTGCAAAAGAAAAACGCAAGAACGCCACACACATAGAAAAAACTGTGAAGAAATCTGTCATGTAGTAATTCAATCTGTCCATGTAGAATCGAGAGTATATCTAGTATATTTAATAAGTCAATAAAAGACAAACTGTTTTGGTTTAATCTGTTTGGCATAGTTGTTTGGTCATATCTAAGGCTCCCTGTTTTCCGTTTTTGCAGATTAATATCTGCATTTATTTTTAAAAGTGAACGAATACAGAGAATTGTGCTGCTTTTAAGTGACCCTCCGTACTGTCTTTCATGAATTCTAGCCCAACAGCTGAGCAAATGGACAGCATGGGAAATTAAAAAAATAGGATGAAATTTCTTTAAATAACAGTATGTGTCAATCTACATTTGTGGTATAATGCTAGTATTTACCAGTGGATGTATTGTTTGGTAATATTTGCCAGCTTAAATAGCTAAAACACGACAGACACCAAAGTATGAGTGTGCGTCTATCAGTTAAATAAATATTGAAATGTACAGTTTTACACCTTCATTTATATGCAAAACACAAAATAAATGTGGATAAATACAGATAAAATAGCCAAAAAATAAATATGGATAAACACAGATGGAAATGTTAAAAAAAAAAAAAACGAAAAAAAAAAACGGTAGCCCTAGTCATATCTAAACTATACATATTCAAAAAGAGGAGTCCAAACTCTAAAAGTATCGAAGACTAAACACCACAACGTCGGTGTCGGGACCAAAGTGTCATTTGATTAGCATTACGTTGGAGAAGTAAATCATTTGCTATAAGCGCTTGCCAAAACACATACAATACATATTCTGGACATGAAGAGGGGTAGACGCCCCAGTCGGCATACTCCATCTTACCTGAGGTCAAAGAAAACCTAGTAGTTAAGACATTGTAACGGCAACAGCTATAATAAGCCGGGAATTCAAAGGAGTTAGTCGCTGAGAAGGTAACATGAGATGAGAGAAAGCAAAAAAAATGTCTAATGCACCACCTAGTACAGTCCAAACATAACCTTTCCAGATGTAAAAAATGTAATGAAGCCAACACTTACCGGCAGCATCGTCGGTATGGACGCAAGCAAGGTGTGGTCACGTGAACTACTCCTTAAGAGTCATAGAAGTTCGTTCAAAATAATGACGGCTCAAAAATTTGTCTCGAAAAAGGGCACCATGTTTAAAACATCAAGTTCTCACAAAGTCTACTCTACCAAATAGGAATGGTGTAGAGGTTCAGCCAGAGCAAGAAGTCAGTTTCAGAAAAATGTGCTCCAAGTTTAAAGCATGAAGTTGTCCCCAAGTCTCAAAAGTAGAACATAATATAAAAGTTCCACCTAGAGCAAACCAATAAGAGGGTCGGTCTAAAACCGTTCCACGTGATATTGGGTAAACACACATGCAATGGTTAGAACAAAAAGAACAGAAGAAACCCGAAAAACGAGAAACTGTTAATCCCAAGAAGTGCCATAGAGAAAGGAGCCCATCTGTTAGCACTTATTTCATTAAAAGGAAAGAATATAGACATAGAATCTTTTTAATATTAACACCATATATAATGCTCATTGGGAAAGGGAGACCAATAGTTCCCGAAATATAACCATAAATGAAAGAATGTCGATGAAGCTGCGAGCTAATAAACATGGGCACGTTCTTCGCCCCCAGTTATGCAAATCTTTTCATAGGCTGGTGGGAGAAGCACGTGGCCTGGGCAGAGGTCACTGATCGGTGGGCCAACAGGGTGGCTTTGTGGGCTCGTTATATTGATGATATTTTTATTGTTTGGTGGGGTTCACGAACAGAAACTGAGAAATATATCACCATCCTCAATAATAAGAGTTGCAATTTGCAATTCACCAGCAATGTCACCAACACTGAGGTGGCATTTTTGGATCTATTGGTATTTGTTGAAAAGAATTGATGACCAAATTGTACCGTAAACCCACTGAAGGCAATTCAATCTTACATTTTACTAGCTAACATCCACGCACTTGAATCACTAGCATCCCGTATGGAGAGCTACTTCGCTTTAAGCACAACTGCTCTACCGCTGAAAGTTATAAGCAGGCAGAGAAAGAGGCTGTTAGACTTAGCATCTTTTGGCGTGTTTCCCCTGACTTTTTGCTTTCTGATCTCCCGGTTTCGACTCTGTTTTTGCTGGTTTATTGTCTCTGCGCACTTTCCCACTGCTGTCCAGTGTTAAAGTGCAAGTGCTCCTGTTGTAAATTGTTATGTATTCATTTTTTTTTTTTATAAACATATTTTATTGGGTTTTCAAATGACCTGTTCAAACAAATCTCAGGAAGCTTTGCATTGTACGAGACCCCCCAGATGTTTACAACAGCAATGAGGCACAATAAACACAATCTCTTCGGTTACAGTCAATCCAGCCTTGTCGCTTATGTAATAGGAGAATAGTATTCGTCATAGGACTGGGCCATCTTCTAGCTCGCTACCCCTTGCTATTTGTCAACGTAATAAAATATTATCAATCTCCTCGAAGCTCTTCTTCAATCGCAGTGCTCCCTGTACAAGTCCATTCTACCCCAACCCAAACTCCCACCCTCCCCACCCCCCAGGCATGTCGCTTAAAATCAGTTCAACTACGTGTGCCCGTAAGGAGCAATCCCAGGCTGCAAATTATTTGCCGCTCCATCTAGCAGGTATCATTGGTAGTGTAGTGTGGGGTGCATAATACAAGGGGTCAGGTCTACTGTGTAACCATCAGTCAGGAACGCTAGCAACGCCGGGTGGTCAATCGCCCCCATTAGTGTCCTCTCCATCCAGGCTTCCATCCCTACCCTCAGCCGGCTGCCTCAGGAGTTCCACTAGTGCCATCCATGCCCTTGCTGCTTCCAGCGTCTTCTCATTCCCTGTCCTTCGGGCCATTTGCAGTCTGAATGTCCCCTCACATTCCGCCCACTTCACAAACTCCCTCGTCCACCCGGATATATTGGGGCCAACTTTCACCTTCCAGCGCCTAGTGACCTCCCTTTTAGCCAAAACCAGCCCCAAATCTATGAACTTGCTAGTGACCTTGTTCCTGGCCGTGTGAGGGAACCAGTGTAATAAACAACACCCTGGGGTCATCACTACTTCTCTATCCGTTGTAGTCTCCAATACTTCAGTGACCCCCCTCCAGAACTCCTCCCAGGTTTGGACAATCCCAAAACATATGCAAAAACCCTGCACCCTCCGTGTTACATCGCGGACAAGCAGCTGAGACACCAAAAAATTCGATAATCTTACCCGGGGTGAGAGATACTCTGTGCAGGACATAGAAGTGGATCAGCTGAAATCGCGTGTTCCTGGAGCTCTTTCAGGCCCTCTCCACAAGTTCCCCCCATGGTTTCTAATCTATAGCGTCACCCAGATCCTCCTCCCATTTGTTGCGCAAGGCAGTCAAAGGCCGACGTATCTCCTGTTAGGCGCCTATAAAGGCAAGTGACCGCCTTGAAAGTTCCCGCTGCTATCACTATATATTGACAGACTGTGGAAGTCTGAGGTTCAGCAATCCCCTCCTGCCAGGGTTTGCGCAGGGCTGCCGTCCGGGCAGCATGTAAAAGAAAATCTCCCCCTGGGAGATCATATCGCTCCAATAGGTCGTTGAAGGAGAGCAGAGTATTCTCCTCATATAAATCTCCTATTGTGGAGATTCCTGCTTCTCGCCCATGTCTGCAGCCTATGCCAACTCCCGCCGTGGGGTAAAGCCTCGCATATGGTCAGTGGGATGTCTGGAGCATAGGGGCAGCGAATCTGCGCCCGCCGGAGGGTCCTATTTCAGCACTTGCGCACTGTGCTCAAGTCAGAGGGGATCGAACGACCTCCCATGGGGAGTCGTAGTAACACTTGCCGTTATGTATTGATGTTCCCATGATTAGTTGATTTGATTTACTAGTCAGTCCCTAGTACAATGCACTGTGTGCGCCCAGGGCCCGTAAATCAAATGCTGCTAGTGGGTTTGCAGCACTGATTGTGCCACCCACACAAGCTGCCTGTATATGTAACTCTGGCCTGCCATTGCAGAGCCTGTGTGCAGTCTGGTACTGCCATGTTGACTTGGCAAGTGTACCCACTTGCCAGGCCCTAACCTTCCCTTTTCTTACATATCAGTCACCCCTAAGGTAGGCCCAAGGTAGCCCTGTGGGCAGGGTGCAGTGTATGTGAAAGGTAGGACATGCCCTGGTGTGTGTGGCATGTCCTGATAGTGAATTACTGCCAATTTCGTTTTTCACTATTGCAGGCTACCTGTTCCCATAGGACAGAATGGGGTTTGTTTATAACCTCTTATAAATGGAACTACCCCTGGGAACAAGGTAGAAAAATAAAGTTTAGTATGCCTGAATCTCAGAATCTAAAGATGCATATTTTAGTAAAGGTGATTTTTACATTCTGTGTTTGAAAATACCACTTTTAGAAAGTAGGTATTTTCTTGCCTAGCCTTCCAGTGTTCCTCTGCTGGGTTTGTGGATTGACTGTCTGGCTTTGGGATGACAGGGGCTGGGGAGGAGCACTGGCTCCAGAGAGTCTAGATGGGTCAGGTATGGGCTGAATAGACCTGGGCTGCATTTAGAGGAGGGGGAGGAGATTTCCTTTCACCTGAATGGGCCTGGTCTGCCTCTGACAATGTTGTCTCCACTTCCTGCCAGGAAGCTGCACCAGAGAGGACAGAACTGGTTCTGGCTGGGCACAGACACACACTCTGCCCCGAGAACAAAGTATTTTGGGCTATAAAAAGTGGGGCCCAAACCCCTAAACTTTAGAACTCTTTTGGACCCAAGAAGACTGCCAGAAAGAAGAGCTGGAGAAGCTATGAGGAGAGACTACCGCTTTGCTGTGTTGGCCTGCAGTGGCTGCTTCTTTCTTGAGCAGTGAAAGGACTGGACTGAACTTTCTACAACTTTATTGAGTTTCTCCATGGGCTTGAGGTAAAGCTTGCCCCCTGTTCAAGAAGTCTCAGGAACAGCAAAGACTTCAAGTTCTTCTGCAATCAGCACTGGGGACTGTGTTTTGACTACTCCGCTGCCAGCACCGCGACCTGCCAGCACCGCGACGAGCACTGCATCACTTCGCACCGCAGCCCTGGTCTCACCGACGCCGCTGGACAACCGTCACCGAGCCGCTGCCTGCACCGCGACCTGAGGTCACCCCACGCCGCACCGCTGCACTTCGCACCGCAGCACCCGACGCCTGCCGACGCTGGCGCTCCTGACTTCAACCGCGAGGAGTTCGATCTGCAACGCGTGTGGCTTCAAGGGCCTGACGACTCCTGCACAGACCTCTGGAACCGACTCCTTCGGACGCCTTGCTTTAGGCGCTCAACAAGAGGTTGCCGACGCCCTGCATTTCTAAAGGTACTATTCTGCGGGTCTTCTCGACACAGTAGCTGGCCCGCAACGCCGCGATCAGCCAGAAATGTTTGGATTTGTTGTTCACAATGCCGTGATAGCCCCAGACGGAGCTATCGACTTCAAGGAACTTTATTTCAAGTCTATTTTGATTACTGAAGATTTCTAAGTACTGTATTGTGGATTTTTAACGTTTTTGCTCTTGTCTTAAGTATATAAAAATATTGGATATTTTTCTAAGCTGGTGTGGTGTCCTTTTGTAGTGCTTTCACTGTTACTGTTGGTTGTGTGCAAATGCTTTACACACTGCCTCCAAGATAAGCCTGACTGCTCGTGCCAAACTACCAAGGGGGTGAGCAGGGG